>CM059046.1:0-5000 GCA_030279155.1 Forsythia viridissima | reverse complement strand
GGGTTTAGGGTTTAGGGTTTAGGGTTTAGGGTTTAGGGTTTAGGGTTTAGGGTTTAGGGTTTAGGGTTTAGGGTTTAGGGTTTAGGGTTTAGGGTTTAGGGTTTAGGGTTTAGGGTTTAGGGTTTAGGGTTTAGGGTTTAGGGTTTAGGGTTTAGGGTTTAGGGTTTAGGGTTTAGGGTTTAGGGTTTAGGGTTTAGGGTTTAGGGTTTAGGGTTTAGGGTTTAGGGTTTAGGGTTTAGGGTTTAGGGTTTAGGGTTTAGGGTTTAGGGTTTAGGGTTTAGGGTTTAGGGTTTAGGGTTTAGGGTTTAGGGTTTAGGGTTTAGGGTTTAGGGTTTAGGGTTTAGGGTTTAGGGTTTAGGGTTTAGGGTTTAGGGTTTAGGGTTTAGGGTTTAGGGTTTAGGGTTTAGGGTTTAGGGTTTAGGGTTTAGGGTTTAGGGTTTAGGGTTTAGGGTTTAGGGTTTAGGGTTTAGGGTTTAGGGTTTAGGGTTTAGGGTTTAGGGTTTAGGGTTTAGGGTTTAGGGTTTAGGGTTTAGGGTTTAGGGTTTAGGGTTTAGGGTTTAGGGTTTAGGGTTTAGGGTTTAGGGTTTAGGGTTTAGGGTTTAGGGTTTAGGGTTTAGGGTTTAGGGTTTAGGGTTTAGGGTTTAGGGTTTAGGGTTTAGGGTTTAGGGTTTAGGGTTTAGGGTTTAGGGTTTAGGGTTTAGGGTTTAGGGTTTAGGGTTTAGGGTTTAGGGTTTAGGGTTTAGGGTTTAGGGTTTAGGGTTTAGGGTTTAGGGTTTAGGGTTTAGGGTTTAGGGTTTAGGGTTTAGGGTTTAGGGTTTAGGGTTTAGGGTTTAGGGTTTAGGGTTTAGGGTTTAGGGTTTAGGGTTTAGGGTTTAGGGTTTAGGGTTTAGGGTTTAGGGTTTAGGGTTTAGGGTTTAGGGTTTAGGGTTTAGGGTTTAGGGTTTAGGGTTTAGGGTTTAGGGTTTAGGGTTTAGGGTTTAGGGTTTAGGGTTTAGGGTTTAGGGTTTAGGGTTTAGGGTTTAGGGTTTAGGGTTTAGGGTTTAGGGTTTAGGGTTTAGGGTTTAGGGTTTAGGGTTTAGGGTTTAGGGTTTAGGGTTTAGGGTTTAGGGTTTAGGGTTTAGGGTTTAGGGTTTAGGGTTTAGGGTTTAGGGTTTAGGGTTTAGGGTTTAGGGTTTAGGGTTTAGGGTTTAGGGTTTAGGGTTTAGGGTTTAGGGTTTAGGGTTTAGGGTTTAGGGTTTAGGGTTTAGGGTTTAGGGTTTAGGGTTTAGGGTTTAGGGTTTAGGGTTTAGGGTTTAGGGTTTAGGGTTTAGGGTTTAGGGTTTAGGGTTTAGGGTTTAGGGTTTAGGGTTTAGGGTTTAGGGTTTAGGGTTTAGGGTTTAGGGTTTAGGGTTTAGGGTTTAGGGTTTAGGGTTTAGGGTTTAGGGTTTAGGGTTTAGGGTTTAGGGTTTAGGGTTTAGGGTTTAGGGTTTTTAGGGTTTAGGGTTTAGGGTTTAGGGTTTAGGGTTTAGGGTTTAGGGTTTAGGGTTTAGGGTTTAGGGTTTAGGGTTTAGGGTTTAGGGTTTAGGGTTTAGGGTTTAGGGTTTAGGGTTTAGGGTTTAGGGTTTAGGGTTTAGGGTTTAGGGTTTAGGGTTTAGGGTTTAGGGTTTAGGGTTTAGGGTTTAGGGTTTAGGGTTTAGGGTTTAGGGTTTAGGGTTTAGGGTTTAGGGTTTAGGGTTTAGGGTTTAGGGTTTAGGGTTTAGGGTTTAGGGTTTAGGGTTTAGGGTTTAGGGTTTAGGGTTTAGGGTTTAGGGTTTAGGGTTTAGGGTTTAGGGTTTAGGGTTTAGGGTTTAGGGTTTAGGGTTTAGGGTTTAGGGTTTAGGGTTTAGGGTTTAGGGTTTAGGGTTTAGGGTTTAGGGTTTAGGGTTTAGGGTTTAGGGTTTAGGGTTTAGGGTTTAGGGTTTAGGGTTTAGGGTTTAGGGTTTAGGGTTTAGGGTTTAGGGTTTAGGGTTTAGGGTTTAGGGTTTAGGGTTTAGGGTTTAGGGTTTAGGGTTTAGGGTTTAGGGTTTAGGGTTTAGGGTTTAGGGTTTAGGGTTTAGGGTTTAGGGTTTAGGGTTTAGGGTTTAGGGTTTAGGGTTTAGGGTTTAGGGTTTAGGGTTTAGGGTTTAGGGTTTAGGGTTTAGGGTTTAGGGTTTAGGGTTTAGGGTTTAGGGTTTAGGGTTTAGGGTTTAGGGTTTAGGGTTTAGGGTTTAGGGTTTAGGGTTTAGGGTTTAGGGTTTAGGGTTTAGGGTTTAGGGTTTAGGGTTTAGGGTTTAGGGTTTAGGGTTTAGGGTTTAGGGTTTAGGGTTTAGGGTTTAGGGTTTAGGGTTTAGGGTTTAGGGTTTAGGGTTTAGGGTTTAGGGTTTAGGGTTTAGGGTTTAGGGTTTAGGGTTTAGGGTTTAGGGTTTAGGGTTTAGGGTTTAGGGTTTAGGGTTTAGGGTTTAGGGTTTAGGGTTTAGGGTTTAGGGTTTAGGGTTTAGGGTTTAGGGTTTAGGGTTTAGGGTTTAGGGTTTAGGGTTTAGGGTTTAGGGTTTAGGGTTTAGGGTTTAGGGTTTAGGGTTTAGGGTTTAGGGTTTAGGGTTTAGGGTTTAGGGTTTAGGGTTTAGGGTTTAGGGTTTAGGGTTTAGGGTTTAGGGTTTAGGGTTTAGGGTTTAGGGTTTAGGGTTTAGGGTTTAGGGTTTAGGGTTTAGGGTTTAGGGTTTAGGGTTTAGGGTTTAGGGTTTAGGGTTTAGGGTTTAGGGTTTAGGGTTTAGGGTTTAGGGTTTAGGGTTTAGGGTTTAGGGTTTAGGGTTTAGGGTTTAGGGTTTAGGGTTTAGGGTTTAGGGTTTAGGGTTTAGGGTTTAGGGTTTAGGGTTTAGGGTTTAGGGTTTAGGGTTTAGGGTTTAGGGTTTAGGGTTTAGGGTTTAGGGTTTAGGGTTTAGGGTTTAGGGTTTAGGGTTTAGGGTTTAGGGTTTAGGGTTTAGGGTTTAGGGTTTAGGGTTTAGGGTTTAGGGTTTAGGGTTTAGGGTTTAGGGTTTAGGGTTTAGGGTTTAGGGTTTAGGGTTTAGGGTTTAGGGTTTAGGGTTTAGGGTTTAGGGTTTAGGGTTTAGGGTTTAGGGTTTAGGGTTTAGGGTTTAGGGTTTAGGGTTTAGGGTTTAGGGTTTAGGGTTTAGGGTTTAGGGTTTAGGGTTTAGGGTTTAGGGTTTAGGGTTTAGGGTTTAGGGTTTAGGGTTTAGGGTTTAGGGTTTAGGGTTTAGGGTTTAGGGTTTAGGGTTTAGGGTTTAGGGTTTAGGGTTTAGGGTTTAGGGTTTAGGGTTTAGGGTTTAGGGTTTAGGGTTTAGGGTTTAGGGTTTAGGGTTTAGGGTTTAGGGTTTAGGGTTTAGGGTTTAGGGTTTAGGGTTTAGGGTTTAGGGTTTAGGGTTTAGGGTTTAGGGTTTAGGGTTTAGGGTTTAGGGTTTAGGGTTTAGGGTTTAGGGTTTAGGGTTTAGGGTTTAGGGTTTAGGGTTTAGGGTTTAGGGTTTAGGGTTTAGGGTTTAGGGTTTAGGGTTTAGGGTTTAGGGTTTAGGGTTTAGGGTTTAGGGTTTAGGGTTTAGGGTTTAGGGTTTAGGGTTTAGGGTTTAGGGTTTAGGGTTTAGGGTTTAGGGTTTAGGGTTTAGGGTTTAGGGTTTAGGGTTTAGGGTTTAGGGTTTAGGGTTTAGGGTTTAGGGTTTAGGGTTTAGGGTTTAGGGTTTAGGGTTTAGGGTTTAGGGTTTAGGGTTTAGGGTTTAGGGTTTAGGGTTTAGGGTTTAGGGTTTAGGGTTTAGGGTTTAGGGTTTAGGGTTTAGGGTTTAGGGTTTAGGGTTTAGGGTTTAGGGTTTAGGGTTTAGGGTTTAGGGTTTAGGGTTTAGGGTTTAGGGTTTAGGGTTTAGGGTTTAGGGTTTAGGGTTTAGGGTTTAGGGTTTAGGGTTTAGGGTTTAGGGTTTAGGGTTTAGGGTTTAGGGTTTAGGGTTTAGGGTTTAGGGTTTAGGGTTTAGGGTTTAGGGTTTAGGGTTTAGGGTTTAGGGTTTAGGGTTTAGGGTTTAGGGTTTAGGGTTTAGGGTTTAGGGTTTAGGGTTTAGGGTTTAGGGTTTAGGGTTTAGGGTTTAGGGTTTAGGGTTTAGGGTTTAGGGTTTAGGGTTTAGGGTTTAGGGTTTAGGGTTTAGGGTTTAGGGTTTAGGGTTTAGGGTTTAGGGTTTAGGGTTTAGGGTTTAGGGTTTAGGGTTTAGGGTTTAGGGTTTAGGGTTTAGGGTTTAGGGTTTAGGGTTTAGGGTTTAGGGTTTAGGGTTTAGGGTTTAGGGTTTAGGGTTTAGGGTTTAGGGTTTAGGGTTTAGGGTTTAGGGTTTAGGGTTTAGGGTTTAGGGTTTAGGGTTTAGGGTTTAGGGTTTAGGGTTTAGGGTTTAGGGTTTAGGGTTTAGGGTTTAGGGTTTAGGGTTTAGGGTTTAGGGTTTAGGGTTTAGGGTTTAGGGTTTAGGGTTTAGGGTTTAGGGTTTAGGGTTTAGGGTTTAGGGTTTAGGGTTTAGGGTTTAGGGTTTAGGGTTTAGGGTTTAGGGTTTAGGGTTTAGGGTTTAGGGTTTAGGGTTTAGGGTTTAGGGTTTAGGGTTTAGGGTTTAGGGTTTAGGGTTTAGGGTTTAGGGTTTAGGGTTTAGGGTTTAGGGTTTAGGGTTTAGGGTTTAGGGTTTAGGGTTTAGGGTTTAGGGTTTAGGGTTTAGGGTTTAGGGTTTAGGGTTTAGGGTTTAGGGTTTAGGGTTTAGGGTTTAGGGTTTAGGGTTTAGGGTTTAGGGTTTAGGGTTTAGGGTTTAGGGTTTAGGGTTTAGGGTTTAGGGTTTAGGGTTTAGGGTTTAGGGTTTAGGGTTTAGGGTTTAGGGTTTAGGGTTTAGGGTTTAGGGTTTAGGGTTTAGGGTTTAGGGTTTAGGGTTTAGGGTTTAGGGTTTAGGGTTTAGGGTTTAGGGTTTAGGGTTTAGGGTTTAGGGTTTAGGGTTTAGGGTTTA